>JAXQQM020057875.1:0-22716 GCA_034641835.2 Pinus albicaulis
CAACGCATTTTTTAGGAACTCATTTATAAGCGTTTTGAAGTGGTCTAGACAATTTCTAATCGGTTGAAAATGTTGTATTTGCAGGTATTCAACTGTTAATCATGAGTATCTAGCGAGAGAGAGAACATGAACGGGAAGAAAGGGATATGGTTACTGATGCTACAAGCTTGATGGCTCTCCACAGATGTGGTTTGCTAAAATATGCACGTTTAGAACTGATGAGGGGTTAAGAGGACCACCTGAGGTGGCTGATTCAGCAATGGAACAAACGTCACCATGTATTTTGGATTGGGGGCAATGAGCTCTCAATTGAGAAAGATGATGTATACTTTTTGACCAACCTGTCATGTCGTGGACCGAGGCCCAATTTTATGGGGTCCAGAGCGGATCCGTGTTCCACTACTGATCTCATTCTTGCTCATTGCATATGCAACACAGAGGCTATGAGTAACCAGGTACCTATTGCACGGGTAGCTTTGAGACCACTGAGGTCTATATTATGGATGATTTTTCACTTGGTAGGTTCCAAGAGTTAGCATGTGGCCACCAAGGCCTAGATGCTACTAGCCTTGGATTGTATGCAGCCTCAGGTGTTTTATTGGTGTGATGGAGTTGTCCGTCGGGTCCGAGCAGAGCTCACAGCATGCAAGACCCGTACCGAGAGAGAGTTTGGGTATCGTACATTGATCGTTTCTTTCTTACTGGAGTAGGTACCATTGATGAGGCCCAGGATTATTACAGCGCCATTGGGCCTACGCGAGCCGAGGCAGGCTCGATGGGCAGCTTTGCTTCCGTGGACTGGAGAGGGTCCCGTTCTCCACTGTTTTGATGATGGATTTTTTGATTGGCTAAACTCCCATATTATTATGATCAAGGATTATCCCTATGCAGGGATGAACTTCACAGGCGATCCAAAGTTAGTGCTGCCCCCTGGCACCCAGTGGGGACTCGATGGTAAGAAGGAAATGATCAGTGTACTCTAGGAAGTACTTTGTTTTTGTCTTTTGAATGTTTATGCAATTTTTTTATTGAATTAGGGTGAAAATTATGTTTTGACATGAAGCTTTGTTTGCTTGACACAGATGTGGCACCTGTTCGCCCAGTTGGGGCCCCTCGCTATGCACGGCGAGGATTACAGCTACCCAGGGCTGGCGCACCAACTAAGGATGTAGAAGTCACCGAGGATGATGATGCCCAGATTTTACATGAAATCTCTAGAAAATTGGAGTGTTTGAGTATGGGTATACCAACCCTTCCTATGCAGGATGTTCTAGTTCGTTTGCAGCAGCATACCGTAGGTGTGCCGAAGAGATACTTGATGCCTCTGAGGAGGATAGCCAGAGCAGTTTTATGTTATCATGATCATCAGGCCTAGCTGGTGGAGTGGATGTATAAGTGTCAGAGCGTGGCTTAGTATAGCCAATTTTTTGTAAAATACCCAAGTGTTGGAAGATTTTTTGATGTAACTATTGTACTGGACATGACATATATATATATATACATAATTTTTGGTAATTTTGTGTTTTTTGATTTTTTATGTATTTTCAATGGGATAAAAATATATATACTCATGAGTAAATCTTTTATAGCAAATGTGACAAATGCCAATCTAACACATAGTTTGCCAAAGAATCGGCTAATGCATCAAATTCTCTAGGAACGTGCTGAAATGTGATTGTTTGAAATTGACATTCTAAAATTCGCACCCTTAAAAAATAACGTAACAAGACTGGATGATGGAAACGGTAATGATTGTTTAACTACATAATGACGAGTTGGGAATCTAACCTGACCACTAAATTGGAGATGTCATGAGACACTTCCTCCATGAGGAGTTGGATCACTGACATGTACTCGAAAACATTATTGGTGGCGCTACTTAGGAGGATTCCCCCAAAACCAAGAAGGTCCGACTCAAGAGTGTAGAGAACCCAAGCAGCTGAAGTAATGTGTCTAGTGTGATGACTAGCACCATCCGCATATTCGACGTACAATAAGGAGGATGACGACATCTATGTGAAAGAAAAATATTGTACATGAGAAAAACACCTCAAAAACCAAAAAATATCCAGAGACATCAAAACAATAGGTAAAACTTATATACATAAAATTACAAAGCATACGCCTAGTGCGAAACTAGGAAAAATACTTCTTTAGATAGAGCCCATTGCGGGGATCCGTGAGTGGAATTCCATTACAGTCCTGACGTTCGTAAGCCCCTTTTGAGAGGACTTTAGTGATGATGTAAGGACCAAGCCATAATGGTTGGAGCATTCCTGCCCCCAAGAGGTCATGTTTCTGATCATAGAGTAGAACAAGATCACCCTCTTGGAAATAACGAGGCTTGACATATTTTTCGTATTGAGCTTTGACTTGGCGTTGGTGAGCTTCGAGTGCTATTGTAGCATCTCAACGAGTTTCGTCCAAATGATCGAGTGAGAGCAAGCTCTCTTCTGTGGCGGTGGTGCTAGGAAGGAGTTCAACAACGAGTTTGAGTGATGGAATTTCACACTTGATTGGAAGTACTGCCTCCAGGCCAAATGCAAGTTGAAAAGGCATGAAGCCTGTGGCAATTTTTACTGATGTTTTGTATGCCCATAACACAGAATACAACTTCCGATGCCATGTGTTTTTACGGTTTCCGACCAGTCGACGAATCATGGTTTTGAGGACGCCATTTACGGCTTCGGATTGACCATTAGCTTGAGGATAATAAGACGAAGATTGATCTTGACAAAAAGCTAGCATGGATGTCAATTCGGTCATCATATGATTCTGAAAGTGGGATACATGATCTGTGACAATAGATAGGGGTACGACGAACCGATAGATTACCTGATTGAACAGGAAGAGAGCGACGGTTTCGCCATCAGCCTTAAAAGTGGAAATGGCTTCCACCCATTTCGTAAAATAGTCGACCATAACCACGATGTAGTTGTCTCCATTTTCCGAAATGGGATTGCAGGTGATGAAGTCAATTCCCCATTTAGCGAAAGGACCAATGGAGATAACTAGATGAAGGGGGGCAGGATGAGCACGCATTTTCTTTGTGAAAATTTGACATGGATGGAACTTTTGGACTGCTGCAATGCGTATTTAAACAAAGTGGGCCAATAGTAACCTGCGTGTATGATTTATTGGGTAGTAGCTATGCCCAAAAGATGACCACCACATGCCCCTGCGTGGCAGTCATTCAAAACGTGTTCCGCTTCATTGAAAGTGAGACAATGTCGGAGAATAGTATTGATACCACGACGATATAATGTATCATTTAGCACGAAGTAGTGCTTTGCCTGGTGACGGATACGACGACAGTCGTCAGATGTGAGAGTTGGGAGGAAGCGTTGGGTTTGTACGTAGACCAAAATTTCTCCATACCATGGGTCCGAAAAATCGACCAACTATATAGATTCATCAGGAAATGGATCATGAGCTACTTCTCCGGGTTCGATTCTAGGAAGGTCTAGTAATAATTTGGCGAAGACGAGTGATTTCTTTTCTTTGGCAGCTATGAAGAACAAATCAAATTTTTTGAGGATTATGATCCATTTGGAATATTTTCCTCCAATAATTTGTCGAGATAGGATGTGTCGCATGGGGTTCTTCAAAGAAATAACCATAGTCTGTCACAGCAATATATAGTGTCGGAGTCGGGTGACGGAAAAAACTACCACTAGAGAAAGTTTCTCCACATGTGAATAACGTAGTTCAGGTCCGATTAGACCTTTGGACAAATAGTATATCACATGTTCACTATCGTCACTATGAAATTGAACCAGAACCATTCCAATTGAGGATGGTGAGGCTGCCACGTAGAGGAGAAAGTCGCGTGAGTAGTCGGGGGCACTAAGGAGTGGGGTTGAAACAAGTGCATGTTTTAAAGCATCAAATGACTGTTGAGCTTGGTCATCCCATAAGTATAGTGTTCCTTTCTTCAATAATCGCATAAATCTTTTTGTCATATTGGCATAGTTAACGATGAATCGACGTAAAAATTTTGCCTTCCCTTGCAAACGTTGGAGTTGAAGGATGGATTGTGGTGCCGGAAATTCAAAAATCGCCTTCACCTTATCGAGATCAACCCTAATCCCGTGCTTGGAGACAATGAAACCTAACAGACGCCTAGACTCGACCAAAAATACACACTTATGAGGATTCAGATGTATATTGTAGAATCTACACCTAGCAAAAATTTCTTTCAGATGAGCAAGGTGATCAAGTCATTTCTTGGAATGGGACAGAAAGTCATCCAAGTAAGCCTGTACAATATGTCTAATTTCATGAAAAGCATAGTCCATAGCCCGTTGAAAAGTTTCTCAAGCATTCTCCAGACTGAATGGGAGTTTACAATACGCAAATGTGCCCCAAGGATAGATGAAGGTAGTTTTATGCTGGTCTTCTTTTTTAATTGCAATCTGGTTATAGCCCGAGAATCCATCCATGAAGGAAAAAGATTCGTATCTGGCACAATTTTCGAGAATATGATCTATGAACGGTGTAGGATAATTGTCTTTGGGACAAGCGGTGTTCAGATCATGATAGTCAACACAAACTCGAATGGTGCCTTGTTTTTTATCGACGGGAACCGGATTGGAAACCCATTCCGTCAAAGGAACATGATAGATGAAACCAACGTTTAAAATTTTTTCTGCCTCAATTTTTATGGCGGCTGCTTTGCACAGGTGGATGGGTCTGAGTCACTACCGAATTGGTTTGGCATTGTCATAAATCTTGATTTCATGCTCGACTATAGATGGATCTATGCTGGGCATTTCTTCATAAGACCAAGCGAAAACATCGCGGAATTCCTTGAAAAGGGATGTGAAGCATGCAATTTCCTCAGGATTGCAATCTGCTCCAATCTGAATATTTTCCACGATACCCGTTTTGACCGAGATATCAATGAGCATTGTCTTAGAAAGATTACCCATGTTCCCTTCTGAATCGATATTTTGAACAGTCGTGTAAGCGAAGGGAACTATCTTAGGTGGGTCAAAGGATGGGATTTCAGTTTTTATCACATCCGAGTCGATCATCGAAGCACGATGGTGAAACTCTCCCCAAGGCGTTCTTCTAGAGACATGATCTCTCGAATAGCTTCATTTGTAGGCAAGAATTCATTGAGGATATCCTTAGAGAGAACTATGATGGGTGGGAGGTTTGTACCTTTGGTCGAAACCATAGCAGTGGAGGGTTTAGATGTAATTTGGATGGCTTGGTAGGCCAACTCGGCTGGTGAGAGCGACATCTGATCTTCGTAGGAATCAATGTCTGAAGGTTCCGGGAGGATCCATGGGTCGATAGAGCCATCGAAAGTGGTGGATATCATTGCAACTATATTTGGGATCTCTGGTGGTGGGAGAGGAAAACAACCCAGTCAGGAAGATGCCCTCAGAAGACCGGTACCAATACTGACATAAGAGTCATAAAATCCTCCTATTAGGGGTACAGTGCTACTTGGTAACATGGAATAATCAGGGGTACAGAAGGATAACTGATCTACTATGACTATTTTCCCATCTAATGGAAATAGGACGAGTCGGAATACCGAAGAAACAATGGTGGTCATTGCATAAGACCAACTGTGACCGAGCAATAGATTATAGTCGAGATGGTGATCTACGACTTTAACATCCACGCTGCCAAAAATGACAAAGGGAAGGATAAACCCATGAAATTTCCTTGCAAAATTTGTGCGGAGGACCACTTGACATAAAAATGTCCTCGGCTGCAGGAATGCAACGATTTTATCTCAAACAAGGATTCTGGGCGAACACCTATCGTTCTTCATAATCCTTTCCCTAATTAACAACAGCAACACCAACACATGGTTGACAACTCGCCACAACCGCAGAAATGGGGCAATGGTGGTTCACATCCTTCCAGTGAAGGATCATCCACCATTTATGGCATTGAGAGTGTTGAACTTCAAACACGAGCCAAGCTTTATGGAAATCCTACCATATCACCAATTCTGTTATAGGGTAAAATTCTTGGGTTGTTGGTTATTAAATATCCCTCTCAGGGCTTTCCGGTGCCCAAGGCAGACAGTAAGATTAGTTGTATAGTCCACAAAGATGGCACATACATGTTCATATTAACTTAAAACAACTTGATGGAATAAGATGGAATATTACCTCTTTAATGATCTTGAAGTATTTTGGAGAGCGCTGAATAGCGAAGTAGGGATCCTTATTCACCAGCTCCAAATATTGATCCTGCAATCAGTCAAAGCACCCGTGTAATCTCCACCACAACATACATTTCCTATCAATTAAGTCAATATATAATAAACATTTAAACTATGCACATCTAAGCCATTCATCTCATACTATATAAGTGATTGAATAACAATGACAATATCAACGCATAGAATGGACAAAACAGATACAGATCTATTGATTTATAAAAAGGAGGATTACAACCGTCGGTTGTACCAAGCCCTCCTCAGCCTTCCAATCTCTCTATCTCTCAATGTGGTGATGTCTTGGTCAACAAGTTCTCAATGAACCTCTTTGAATCTTAACCTTCACACTACAAAAATAATGCTCTACTTCACAAGTATTCAAAATTTTGACAATCCTTCGACCTTGAACCAAGAGCCTTCAGCTCCATTTTATAGGAGATGGAGAGAAAAATCATTTCCCTTCTCTTTCCACTAGTTTTGAATAGAAAAAACCAAGATGTTTCCTCAACTTCCATGATTTTTCATTCTTTGAGAGTTCAATTTTTTTTGGAAAGGCCCAATAAGAGATTAGTGCTTTGCAGTTTCCTTTTTGTATTGACTCTCTTGTGAGAAAAAGCTAGAAATTCAAATCATTCTCCACGGGTTTTTCCTGTTCCAAACTCAAAACATGGGTAACGTTGCCCTATAGTGTAAACAGATCATTTCCCTAGCCACTAACTCGGCATATTCATTTATCATGTGCGTTATAACTCTCTTGTGCTATTGTAGTGGGGCGTTACCTTGGTATAAGTAGGTTTAGTTTAGGTCTTTTTATTCCTTCCATATTTATCTTCTCCTCTGAGCTGATGAGGAGGTATTTTGACCTGTAACAGTGCAAGTTTTGTACACTTTTCCTACCTTTGTTTTCCCTATTTTTCCTCTTAACTATAACCAATGGGAGTATCTTTGCCTCTTTCTCCTACCTTTCTACCCTAACTTGTGTTTTTTCACCTTCTTTTTATTACTCTTCCAATTCACCAATTATTATGATATATCACACCTTTTTATGACTAATCGATGGTGAATGTTCAAATAAGTTCGATGGTATTTGTGTTGTATTTTTAGATGTTATTTATAGCACCAAATATCCCGAGCACGAAGTTCACAGGAGCATTTAAGAGGGTGTTGTTACAGCAAAGCAATGCTATTACACCTTGTTGTTACAGACCCACTAGTAAATTGTTGTTACAATATGCTATTACAGACCTCCTAGTGAACTATTGATATAGTTGTATTGTTGACTGATCTCATCAACACTTGTTTCTTATATGTCCTCTGGCTGTTACACTACAACTATGATTATGTTACGATAGCTGGAGAAGTTGTTTAGCATTGTATTTTTGGAATAACAGCCTAAGGGTGGTTTTGATTTTAATATTTTATCTTCTAGTTAAAACTTTATTAGGAATTGGTTATAACTGTGTGTTATATTTCGATAAGCATGAGAATCATAACATTCTCATGACTAATCTATCCCTTGATTTCCTGATGTAACCACTATATAGTTGTCGGCCCTAGAGGTTGAGAAAAAGAAGCTAGTGGAGAATAACGTTATTTTGGCTCTCTAATTTTGTTTGTATTAATAATGATCATCCTATTATTTCTATTACATGCATTATTCAATTTAGTTTTTGTTAAGTTCTTCTTCTACCTGCGCCCTGCTAGGGAGGAAGGGCCCTCATTCTTAGCAAGGATTGTAGTGATTAAAGTATTTGTGTGTATGTAATTGTATTTCAGTTTATGTATCAATAGAGTCTTGTTGTTGTTGTTCAACTGTGAATATATCCGCTTCAATTTCACTACTTTATATGCTATTACACATGTGATATTAGAGACACCAGTTGGTTACTTTTTGTGTGACACGCTAGAACAGATTAATTGAAGTCTGATTCCAGTCCTGTAGATCCTTTTAATTCTGCATGAGTGATTTATTTCCACCATTTACTTCAGCAAAAATTTCTTTTCTTTGAAATTGCTTCTGGTTGGTGTATCGGCACAGACAGTGAAACTGTCATTATAATAATAGAAGTCCCTAGATTGATAATTAATGTGTGATGTTTAGTCATTTAACAGTGATTTATATAGCCCAACATTTTTGCGTCATTTTCGGGGATGGCCCTGATGATCCAATCGAACATATTTGTTTCTTAGAGGTTCAATTTCTGTGTGTTTTTAGTGTCTCCAGTGACACAATCCGGGCAGTAAGATCAGAGATAAGAACCTACATAGCTCTCTAACAAACTTGAGCGGGCTCACCAATGTCTTTCTGGGACACTTACGAGTTGAATTTTTTATCATTTTGTTTTTTCTTGGAGTGTCTCCAGTGACACGATTTCCAGGCCGTAAGACGAGAGGTATGAACCTGTGCATCTCTCTAAAAAACTTGAGCAGGCTCACCAATGTATTTCTGGCACACTTACGAGTTGAATTTTGGGTTTTTTTTTAGGGTGCCTTCAACTATATAGTCGTTGGGTGGTAAGACGAGAGGTAAGAACCTGCACATCGCTCTAACAAACTTGGGCAGGCTCACTGCTGTAGAAACTGAAGCACTTGTAGGATGAATGGATACACATAGGGCCCATGTGTGCCGGTAGAACAACATAAAGAGCTACAAACACCCCCCACTCTAATGACTATAGGAAATATGGGTTGTAAGAAGGAAAAGAAGAGCACATATTTGGGAAGGAAAACATTCTTTGGAGATCTGATTTCACGGGAAGAAAAGGAACAATCCATGTCATACAGAGATAATAGGAAGACAGGACCACAGAAAGAAGCTACCATATCAAGGCCTGGACCATCGGTGTCTTCTGTGTCTAGACCTCACCATCCTTCGAACAAGATATCCACTCCTGATGTCAAAAATCCAGATTCAAAACAGTAGTGGAAAATCATTGATCAGGATCTGAGAATTGAAGGACACGGAGAGGCTAGTGGGGAGCATAGGAGACCCGAGGAACAACATTCAATTGATCATAAATTGGACACTGGTAGTGCTATTAAACAACTAGTTCTGGAGTATCTTGATCCTTCTATTTTTCAATCTCTAGTACACTTCGAGGTTAGTTCATCCCATCAGGAAGAATCATCCATGGGGGACGACAATGTCAAGACAAATAGCTCTATTAATTTTGAATTCCCAATAGTAGTAACATGGAATGAGGCTCCTATGAATAATATCCCTTTATCATTCCTACCATCCTTTCAAGGGATGGTTGTTGAAGATCATGATACCTTTCTGTTCGAATTCGATGTGCTGTGTAGAGGTTATGACTACACTTCAGATGCCCAGAAGCTGAAACTATTCCATGCTACTCTCAAAAGGAGCTACATTAAGATGGCTCATGAGGTTGGGTGCTGGCATGATTTGAACCTAGAATGACATGAGAGAGGCCTTCCTCTTTAAGTATCAGGACTACTTCCGAACCAGGGATTTGAAGGACGATATTTTCATAATGTCACAAAAGGAGGAGGAAATCCTGGAAGACTATCTGGAGCGATTTCAAAACAATTTATAGAGGTCTAAGTCCAGTAACTTAGATCCAGAAATTCTAAATCCAATATTCTTAAGAGGTTTAAGAGATGATTGTCTGGAGCAACTGAACATAATAGGAAAAGGATACATATCACAAGAAAAATTCGATGAGATAATGAAGTTTTTCCTGGATAGCTCAAGAGGATTGGTCAAGGGGAGAGTTTTAGTTCAGGACCCTTCACTTCAGATACAGAAGTCCACAAGTGGAGGAGTAACTAGAGAAAATATCGAGAAATTATTTGAGGATTTTAAAACTGACCTCCTTAGCACTCTTTCTTCCCAGATCACTTTGGTACAAGTTAAGAAAGCACAAGCAGAAGTTGAAGCAACCTTATAAATTTTCTATCCCTGATGCAAAAAGAAACAGTTGGAAAGAGAATGTGGACTAAATAGTGTTAGCCTGTGCAACATCTATGAGTTGGCGCACTCTAGGAATCAGTGTCCTGAGTTTCCCAGATTGAAGGTGGTACTTCAAGAATCAAGCAAGGATGTTCAATATTCTTATTTCATCAGATCAAAGAGACCATGGCAGCCATGACCTATAGGTATGCCTTCAGATTTTTCCACTTTTTATCCTTGGAATAATTTTTATAATATTTAGCAATACCTATGGCAGTATCCTACTCCTTCCTCAACACAATTTCGTTCACCATGGAACCATTGGCCATCTCCTCCACCAATGCAATATCCTCCATCACAACCCAATCCTTGGGGTCAAAAATGGAGAGGAAATGGCCAAGGTACAGTACCCCCTCCAATACCAATGCAACAGTAGCAGTTATGACTACCTTCTATTCAAAATCCTACACCTTCTGTCCGACCCAAATTACCTGTCCAACCTAGCCCCAATCCAAATAAGAAGGAAACCCAGAGCATGGATGCTCCGGTTACCCTCCAAACTTATATTATTACTCCTATTGGACTTAATGAGGTTCGTATTCGATCAGGGAAAGTAATCAGATCTGAACATAGCCCCATTATTACCAAAGAAAGTGAATCACCCAGGAAGGATATGGATGATTATCAGACAATTGTTACACATGTAACAACTGATACAATGCCCGTTGTTACATCTATAACAACCAGCTAGAGAGGGTATGTTGTTCCTACAACAGCCAATCTGAGTAAGGCTGGTACATCTTTGATAGCTAATTCAACTGTTAGCATTCAGAACCCACCATACCCTCAACGTTTAATTGAAATTGGGCTGGTCTCACAACCTGAATCCGAATTCCTCAAGGAGCTGCAAAATTTGTGTGTGTGGATTCCATTGTTACAAGATCTTAAATAATTTCCTATCTATGCTAAAACAATGAGGGATAGATGCGTAAAAAGAGTTGGAAGGAAACCTAAAGACCTTGCTACTATCTATGTCATAGGAAAATTGTCTGATCTTATGATTAAGAAACCTTTGTTGACTAAATATAATGACCCAGGGAACCCTACAATGACTGTACATATTGACAATCATCTCATAACCAATACTTTGATTGATCTAGGGGCAACTATTAATGTCATGACTAAAGACCTCTTCATCTCTCTATAACTTCATGGACTTATACCTACACCCACAGTGGTTGAATTAGTAGATAGGTCCCATGTCAAGCCCGAGGAAATGATTGAAGATGTCGTTATCACTATGGCTTCCTAGAATTATCCAGCTAACTTTCTCATTTTACAAACCAAATCCAACCTGTGGGGTCATCCTTTCATCTTTGGAAGACCGTGGCTAGCCACTTTAGACACATATATCGGATGTAGGTCCGGCTCTATGGGGATCTCACATGGACAGGCCACTCAGAACCTGAAGCTTTATCCCCTAGAAAAACCTCATATGGATTCAAGTAGTCCCTGGTGGGACGAATTTTCACCTAAATCTGATCTTTCCCTACCTCTTCTCATGCTTGGAAAATCACAATACTTTAAGGATGAGATAGAGGACGATATCATTAATGGTTTTATTAGTAATTCACCCCTTGTTGCCTCCATTAGATATTTGGGAGAATAATATGAGGACGATGATACAATTATTGAACATTTGAAAACAACTCCGCTTACTATTAGCAGTCCCGATGAAATTGAATCTGGAAAATGACATCAATCCTAACCTAACTCCTAAACAAAACATATTGTTGATACAACTGTTACAGAAATACAAAAAGGAATTTTCATGGGACTACACTAATATGAAGGGAATCCATCCTGGCCTATGAACTCACCGCATTTTCCTTAAAGAGGATTGCAAACTAGTTAGACAACCCCAGCACCAAATGGAACTCACATTTAAGGAGATAGCGAAAGAAGAATTGCAGAAACTCCTTAATGATAATTTCATCTACCCCATTTCTAATAGTCAGTGGGTGTCTCTGCTTTTCATAGTTCTGAAGAAGAATGGGAAATGGAGAGTCTGTGTTGACTATAGATAGCTTAACAAGGCCACTCAATACGACCATTTTCCTTTACCATTCATTGATCAGGTCTTGGAAAGTCTTTCTGGAAAAAATTTCTTTCATTTCTAGATGGTTTTAGTGGCTATAATCAAATATATATTTCCCCAGAAGACCAATACAAGACAACCTTTACCTACCCATGGGGTACTTTTGCATACAGAGTCCTTCCCTTTGGCCTCTGTAATGCACCAGCAACCTTTCAAAGGGAAATATTGGGTATTTTTTCTGATCTTTTGAATGACTACCTTGAAATATTTATGGATGATTTTACACCCTATGGGGATGCCTTTGAGACATAATTAGCTAACTTGGAAAAGATGCTGGAATGTTGTGAACAAACTATTGTTGCTGTGAGCACAGAAAAATGCCACATGATTATGAACGAGGGAATTATGTTGGGATGTTTCATTTCAGTAGATTGAATCAAGGTAGATGTTGAAAAAATTGAGGTAATCTCAAAAATACCGACCCCTAAGGCTCTGAAAGAGGTACGTAGTTTTCTGAGACATGCAGGATACTATAGGAGATTTATAGAGAATTTTTCAAAGATTGCATCTCCTCTATTTTCATTACTCATCAAAGATGCGGAATTTGTGTGGACAGGGAAGCGTGAGTAGGAATTTTTAAAGTTGAATAACTATGTAATAGAAACACCTATTTTATGAGGACCAAACTAGGAATTGTCGTTTCATATTGCTACAAATGCATCTGACATGGTTGTGGGTGCTGTTTTGGGGCAGCTGGAGGAGAAGAAACCTTATGCCATTTATTACATTAGCAAGAACTTAACTCCAGCAGAAGTCAAATACACCGTTATTGAGAAGGAATTCCTAGAATTAGTGCATGCTATCAACAAATTTCGGCACTACATCACTAGGTATCAAGTATTTGTACACACTGACCATGCTGCAATTTTATTTTAATGAACAAGCCTGTTACTAATGGTAGAGTTACACGATGGTTTTTTACAAGAATTTGGTATTACTATTTTAGATAAACTCGAGAAAGATAATGTAGTTGTTGATTTCCTTTCTAGATTAACTATAAGTGATGACTACATTGCCACTGAGGATTCTTTTGCAAACGAATATATTTTTTCCATTTCCACTCACTTACCATGGTATGTAGATATAGCCAATTTCCTTGCTGCAGGAAAATTTCCACACCAATTTTCTTCCAAGGAAAGAAGGAAGATTATACATCAGAGTGCTACCTACTCTTGGATAGAAGGAAATCCCTATCACACTAGGCCATATTTTCAGATTAGGCGATGTGTTAGAGAGGATGAAATATTTGAGATCTTGAAGGCTTGTCATGATGAACCCTATGGAGGACACTTCACGGACAAGAGAACAGGACATAAAATACTCTTAACAGGGTACTACTAGCCAACTATATTCCAAGATGCCAAGAAGTTTGTGAAAGGATGTGACAGTTGTAAAATTATGGACCAGCCTCTGAAATCAGATGAGATGCCATTACAACCTTAGATAATAATAGAATCATTTGAGAAAAGTGCCCTAGACTTTGTGGGGCCAATCAATCCTTCATCACAACAAAAATCATACATATTGGTCTGCACCGATTATGTCACAAAATGGGTCAAAGCAAAGGAAATAACTATAGCAATAGGGCAGGCTGTTTCAGACTTCTTATTTCAAGATATTTTTGTTTGATTTAGCATACCCAGAGAGATAGTGACAAATGGGGGGCCTCAGTTCACATCTCATTTTATCAAGAAGTTGGCTGAAAATTATGGAATTCATCACAGAATCACTACACCATATCACCGACAAGAAAATGGTCAAGTAGAAAGCACCAATAAAGTCATTGAGCGAACCTTAACAAAGACAGTAGCCAGCCACCAAAGAAACTAGTCCGAGAAACTTCCAGAGGTACTATGGGCTTACAGGACAACATGGAGGAATACTACAAGATTATCAGCATATGAATTGGTGTACTGTAAGAATCCCTTATTCCCCATATAATTTGAAATAAAGACATTAATAACAACATTTTAGGTTGATCTGGATTTGACTACAACACAAACTCAAATTCTCAAATAGCTCAATGAGTTGGAAGAGAAACGGTTGGTTGCCATTCAACAAACATAGATCATTCATTAGAAAAGAGCCAGATGGCATGATGGGTTTATTAAGAAGAAATTTTTTTCATAAACGAGATTGGGACCTTTTGTACGATTCAAGATTCAAATATTTCAAAGGTAAGCTCTATACCAGATGGCTAGGTCCTTACAAAGTGGATAAGGTCCTTGACAATGGGACTATACAATTGCTCACCATTGAAAGTGCTAAAACACCATTACTGGTTAATGGGCATAGTATAAGGTTATATCATCGACTCAATTCGAAGGAATCATTTGTCAACATTGTCACAGACTCTGATCTTCATGTTACAACAGTAAGGGAACATTCTCCTGTGCAGCCTTAAAAACTGAAATCCAAATAAGTGTAGCAGTTGAAAACCACCTTTGTGGCAGCTTTTACACATCTTTAATATATATATATATATATATATATATATATATATATAACATAATAAAAATAAAAACAAAAATAAATCTAACTATGAAAACCCCTTTCTGGGGCGCAGTTAGACAGTCAATAATAGTGGAAAACCACTCTTATGGAGGCTATTACACCCATGTTTTTTTTCCTAAAACATCATCTTCCCTTTCTGATCTATTTTATAGGATGATGGTATTCATGTAATTTCCTTTTCTATACCAATTTCTCCTGATTATTATGTTTTTTTTAGAATAATCTAAGGGATTTATTGGTTGTTACACATGTAACAACCAACAACCACGAATACTATTTTTTTATGATTCATCCCATAAACAGAAATAATCGTGTTGGCCAAATGCAACAACACGAGCGCTGCAAGAAGGACGCCACCAAGTCTAAATATTCCTCCATGTCACCTCGGGTATGTCATTAAAAAGGTAAACATTGTCATTCATGATTCAATGATTAATTGGCAGAAGTAATGATCTTCTTGTGACATTCGTGGGTGGCCATCACCATTAAGGTGGGGGAGGGGATATGTCTTGAAATCATTGCAAAAAGACATAATCATAAACATCTATTAAATTCGCGATCACCTAATTAATAACAGAATTTCCAATGATGACCAAATCCGATTGCAAAAGAGTGCATGTACGAAATCCCATTTCTTTCCATAATGAGCCATTTATGAATATTAGTGTGAGGTACGGTTTGGTAAATCTGTAAAATCTGGGACCTCCCATCAACCTCCGTGACTAAAACCTTTCATCCTCATTGTAAACTCAACGATTGGGATAAGCAGAGACACAGAGAAGTAGTGAATTTAGAAACACTGTGATGTTACAGTGGGGTTGAACAACAAAGAAATGAATTTAGAAATGTAGTGATATTACAGTGTGGCTGAACAGCAAGAAGAAAATTTAGAAACAAACAACAAATATGGGTGGAGAAGTGGTCAAGCACGAGTTGGATTCTATGGATGCATTGTAGAATTTTCCAGAATCCTACCATATATTTAGAGATTCCAGATGGATTGAGTTTTTCGAGAAGCTCGAAGGCTCAGAAGAGGCAGTGGCAATTGAATTTGCTCAGAACTTGAAAAATATTTCAATTATAAATCTTTCGGGAAATCACATACGTAATTTTTAGAACCGACGCGTTTCGAACTCCAACTGAAGTTCATCATTAGGATAATGAATATTGGCTGATCTGACATACACATTTATACGAGGAAGAGAGAAGCAACGGTCAAAACCCAAAGAGTTTAAAAATGATCAAAAATAAGAAAAATCATAAAATAATCCAAAAAATATAACTAACCCATCCTAAAAACTAAAAACGGTCAAAAATAATAAAATTAAAAAATGGTCAAAAATAAAACTAAAAATAAAATATAAAAGTCATAATCACCACTTCATATAAAATCACCCTAAAAACTCCCCCAACAAGATAAAAATGGTATTAAGAGAAAAATTCAAGTCAAAGTCATAAACTCTAAATAAATTAAATTATGAATTTGACTTGAATTTTTCTCTTAATACCCTTTTTATCTTGTTGGGGGAGTTTTTAGGGTGATTTTATATGAAGTTGTGATTATGACTTTTATATTTTATTTTTAGTTTTATTTTTGACCGTTTTTTATTTTTATTATTTTTGACCGTTTTTAGTTTTTAGGATGGGTTAGTTATATTTTTTGGATTATTTTATGATTTTTCTTATTTTTGACTGTTTTTAAACTCTTTGGGTTTTGACTGTTGCTTCTCTCTTCCTCGTATAAATGTGTATGTCAGATCAGAAAATATTCATTATCCTGATGATGAAATTCAGTTGGAGTTCGAAACGCGTCGGTTCTAAAAATTACGTATGTGATTTCTGGGAAGATTTATAATTGAAATGTTATGGATCACAGAAGCCTGCACTCTCAACTTGAAAAATAATCAAACCCGAGTAAGCGGCATGCAAGTGGAGGTAACTGAAGAGGTAATTGCCCAGGTGAATTCATTTCTAGTAGAGGGGCAAAGGTGGTTTAACAGAAAAATCAATGACCCCTCCTTGAATGAAGACTTCCTAGTAGGGGAAGAAAAATTGGAGAAGAAATGGAGAGGAATTAACAAATCGTCACTTCCTCATCCTTGGGAAGATGTTTCCCTGGGTTTAATTAAATATATCACTTGTGAGGGAAGATCCACAATAGTGTTCAACTATCACTTTCCTCTGCTTAATCACCTTGGGCACCAGCAAAGAATTAATCATCCATTCTATTTGTTAGGGAATATCAAGCATCTGGCGGCAGCAGTAAAAACAACAACACACCCGGAGGCATGTGTGACTATTCACAGACTCATCAGTATAATAGTTTTGGATGCCCTAGGCCAACAAGGAAAAACTTCGGAAGCATTCAAGAGAAAGAAGCCGAGGACAAGCCAGGGGAAACAAACCGCGACTTCAGGAGGAAGTCATGCAGAGGGTGAAACCCAGACTCGGCCTGCTAGAGTTAGAGTTCGGAAAAAGCCTATTGATGAAAAAATTGGGGATAGAAGACCAAACAAAGAGTGAAAGTTAGCATACCTACAGAACCATCTCCTACGGTTGAAAATTATACGGAAGCATAAGTAATAGAATAATAAAGGCAACCCTCCTCATCAGATAAGGAAGAAACCAATGCCTTGTTTTTAGAACTCAAAAGTCTAAGAAAGGAAAATGAAGAATTAAAGAGGAAATTATATAAGGGAAAGGAAATATTGGTATCTGTATGCATGAAATGTTTTCAAGATTTAACAACAGTAGGATATAATTTCCATAGAGAAAATATTAGCCCAATGGAAATAGAAACAGAACAACAGAAGTGTAATGTTCCCAAAATTAACATCAAGCTAATTGGAACATTAAATTTTCTTACATCATATAGGAGGTGAATAAATGGGTAAGGAGGTCCATGAGTAGGAATAAAATCCTTCATAGTGTGAAAGGGATCATCAGAGTAGCTACATTTGGCACCCTCAAGTGTGAAAATGGGCAAATGCATGAGGACAAGGTCAAGTTTGACCAAGTCAACAGCGCTGCCATAATGGGAGTGGATCACGTTGAAAGGCAACGCAGTGCGAAATGGGAAGAGGTAATTTGGTGGAGGAAATGATAATGTACAAGGGCCAAGGCAAGGAGGCTTTCATTTTTATAAAGGGAGGACAAGGCAGCCATAGAGGAATATGTTATTGAGTATATAATTTGGTCTGCATGACTATTTGTTGTCTTCAGTTGTTTAACTGAGATTGTTGTGCCGCTTAGCACAAGGGATTTCCTATTTAGGAATCATTATCCCTTATTGAGAGGCCTCTTGAGGGATTGTACTTCACTCTCCACATTTCAGGCTCAAGGCCAAGCCACCTCCTTCAGCTACAACGTTATTCCTATAGCAAGAAACGTTGTGTTGCAGGGTGTTGTAGTGGAGGGTTCGACAACACCATTTCCTTGGCTCATATTTCAGAGGAGGGAGCTTCTATTCCTTTGGGAGGTTAGTGAGGAAGATTCAAGAGCTTATTTCACATCTTTGGCATCAGGCCAAGCACTTCCCATCTCCTTGACTGCATTATTTCTGAGTATATTTGTAGTGGGGGTTTGCATTGGTAGTTTGGAGGGTGAGATCTTCAGTGATTGGATCAGCCATTCACCTGAAGGATCCTTTGGATGAGATTCATATATCATATGCAGCATCTTCAGCTATCTTCATCCATTTCCAGTTTGTGAGTTGCAGCTGCTACCCTGCAACTCCGACATTTTTGCAGTTTTGCATATTTCAGCCAATCCTTCCAGGATTTTCTAGAAATTTCCTTTGGGAGCATTTATCTTTGCTCCCCATGTTGTATGAGTTGTATATGGATATATCTATGTATTGAAATCATTTTTCAGTAGCTATTCCTCATATAATGTGCAGTCATAGCCTTGGGCTTTCTTCATGTAGAAATATTTTTCATATTTCCATGTACATGCTTCTTGAGGCTGGTATTGCCTAGCTTGAGTGATTTATTCCTCAAGGATTTGTATATATTATGCTACTATGACATAATATGATGGCTATTTAGATCTTTTGGAATTCTATGTGTTAATGTATCACTGCTATTCCATTGGTGTGTTTACATATTGCTATTTCTCCACATTTGGAATATCTTAAGATATTCCCAATAGTGTATATTTTCCCTATTTTGTGATACTACAGTGGTATCGAAGCATGATCTTTGGCTCAGCCTATGAGTTTCAGCCATAATAAGATAGAAGAGATCAATATGATGAAGAGGGTGAGCTTTCTCTCATCATTTTTTAGATCCAGAAAGGAACTCTCCAAGGAGGTTAAGAAGATGGAAGAAGAAGAAGAGGAAGGACCATGCACTTCCTACTCTCAAAGAAAATAAGACATGAAGCATGAAGAACACTTGGAATCTAAAGTTATAAGTGAATATCTTGCTGACTACCGAGCTAAACCTAGAGCCTTAAAAGAGACTCTAGCTTTACCATAATTTATTCAGCTGGAAGAAGAAAGAAGACCCCACAGCTATGGGATGATGAGAGGCAGTAGATTTCTATTTTCCACCTTTGATGGATCACTCACATGTGCAGCAGAGGCTTGGGTGATGAAGCTATCAGATTTCTTCCTGCTACATCCTATAGTAGATAGAAAGGTTGTAGAAATTGCAGCGTTGCACCTTGAAGGTGAAGCAAATACTTGGTGGTTCAGCCATTGGAGCCATGCAAGGGTATCTACTCATGTTGAGTTTTCTCAAAGGGTGATCAGAAGATTTGGCCAAAGGAGGAAGGAGCCCTCACCACTAGTTGAAGAGGCATATACCAGTGCTTCCACGGTCATGGAGGATTAGCCTTCATCTTCAATAGTTGGGGAAGCCAACACATTGGAGGAGGAAGCCCGTACAACCATACAAGATGCTTCCAAAATTTCCAAAGGTATGTCAGAATTTCCATCTCTTATCATTTCAACAAACATTATGTATGTGTCTACATCACTACATGGTGTTGATTTAGAGCAACAGAATTGCACAGCGCTATGCAACCTTGAATCACTCAAGGGAGAGATGAACCATCATCCTCATGAGCCATTCTTGATTTGCATACCACACTTGAGGTTGGGGTTTGAAGACTTGGAGGTAGAAGAGATAGATGGTAGACATATTGAAGTGAGAAACACTTTCTCCTTTCTAGATGACACTTTCTTAATGAGCACTCCCCAGCTCAAAGAGAAACTTCTACCTATAGCAGATCCAAGGCCTCTTTGGTTTTGGAAGGCCATGCATGAGGAGGAGCTCTCATGGATAGATTTCATTGGAGGTGCACTTCAACACATCATGGAGTGAAAAGTTCTTCAACAGTTTGAGGAGGTTCTTCCCTTCTCACACTTGGATTTTTATGGATTCAAGGAGGGGAAGATAGATGATGGAGGACATATTAGGATGGATAACATCTCTCATGCTTGTGTTGGACATTCCTTGAGCCCTACACATCATGATGGGAGGTTTTTTCCTACCACCTATTTGGGTCCTTATGGGATCAACTTGATCCTTGAGAAGATTTCATTTCAATATCCCATGAAATGCAAGGAAAAAAATGTGATTGGGAGGATGGTAGCCCTCATGGGATGACTACAAAGATGGAGGATGGAAGGAGACATCAACAAATTATTGAGTGGATGTGGATGAAGAGCAAGAGGCTAGTAAGCCACTTGCAGATCTATGACACTGGGCAACAGGAGGCTTGGCTGCACTGGTTACTCTTGAAGGAGTTTGGCCATCACTTGGCATACACTCTTCCTAAGGGTATGGGGATGGAGAAGATGTGGCAGGATGTTTGCATCATTGAGTAGAAAAGAGTATGGATGCATGGTTTTGATGTGACATTCATATCATTAATTATGTCTTCATCACATGACTGGTATGATGAGAGCATGAGGAGGCAACAAACACTTTTGTTGTTGGGGTTGTACATGAGAGAGCAAGTGCAAATTTTATCTCCCATGTTGTATGATGTTGTAGGAGTAGGAGATGGCACTATCATTGTGCAAAGGGGCTACTCCTTGGCCTTATATGAACAAGAAGTACTTCCATTTTGGGAGGAATTTCCTAATTGCAGCAACATTATTGGAGGAGTCTTTGACAACAATCATGTCAAAGAATTGAGCTATGGGTTGGCAGGAGCTTATTTTCATAGGCCAACAACACTGTTCTTTTGGAGCATGGAC
Organism: Pinus albicaulis; assembly: GCA_034641835.2. Classification (NCBI taxonomy): domain Eukaryota; kingdom Viridiplantae; phylum Streptophyta; class Pinopsida; order Pinales; family Pinaceae; genus Pinus; species Pinus albicaulis. Next base: position 20,981 of record JAXQQM020057875.1, read on the forward strand.
TTATTCATGAACTCATGCATCACTTTAATTTCAGCACATGGTGAGAAAGTTGTTTTTGTATCTATTGATTATGTAACACAATACTTGCATCTTCTTACCATTATCATACAGTGCATTGCTCCACATGAGGGCAAGTTTATTATTGAGCCCCATGAACAAAATTTTTCCAACTATTATAACGGAGACAACCATCCTTTGTATAACCATGGGCAAGTTTTTTATTATCTCTTGTATTCTCAGTTGTCACCTTCACTCATTTACTCTTCACTAGTAGATGTGATGATTCACACAACTAGCCATTTGACAAAACACCACTCGCCCTGCTATTTTATGAAGTTGCAGTGGGAAAGACTGGGCTATGTCCACTTGAGACATTTTTTGTATCATGTAGAATCATGTAAAACATTCAACAAACTTCTCATTTGGATACCCTATGATGATCATGTCCTATTCATCATGGATGAGATGATTTGGGCCAGCTTGTTCTTCAATGTTGGAGAGGAGATCCTTGGAGGATTGTTCTTCATTTTTCCACTTAAGGGAAATACTATTGCAGCCCATGATCAGAACATATTCTACAATTGTCATGAGTGGAGAGGAGGACAGTGTGGGGTAGACTACCTTGTCTACCATGATCAAATTTTTAGCCCACCTACTTTGCATGAGCCAAAGGTGGAGGAAGACTTTCAGGAGTTGCCATGTTCGAGGGTAACTCATTTTGTATGGATCATTGCTTGGGGATGGGAGATTCATATGGGGATGGAAGATCCCAATTCATTTTAGCCATCATGCCTCAAGAAGGCCCTTCAGTTCTTAAAGGAAGAGATGATTTGGTGGAAGAAAACCCTAATGTGTAAAATAAGGCACAGGCTTTCATTTGTAATAAGGAGGACAAGCTAGCCATAGATATCAAGTTAGCCATAGAGGAATATGTTATTGAGTATAGAATTTGGTCTGCATGACTATTTGTTGTATTCAGTTGTTTAACTGAGATTGTTGTGCTGCTTAGCACAAGGGATTTCCTATTTAGGAATCCTTCTCCCTTCTTGAGAGGCCTCTTGAGTGATTTTACTTCATTCTCCACATTTCATGCTCAAGGCCAAGCCACCTCCTTCAGCTACAACGTTATTCCTGTAGCAAGAAACGTTATCTTTCAAGGTGTTGTAGTGGAGGGTTCCACAACACCATTTCCTTGGCTCATATTTCAGAGTAGGGAGCTTCCATTCCTTTGGGAGGTTAGTGAGGAAGATTCAGGAGCTGATTGCACATATTTTGCATCAGGCCAAGTACTTCCCATCTCCTATAGCGCAGTCCATCTCCTTGACTGTGTTATTTCTGAGTATATTTGCAGTGGGGGTTTGCATTGCTAGTTTTGAGGGTGAGATCTTCAGTGATTGGATCAGACTTTCACCTGAAGGATCCTTTGGATGAGATTCATGTATCAGATGCATCATCTTCAACTATATTCATCCATTTCTAGTTTTTTATTTGTACGTCGTTGAGCCCCCAAGATTTTGCTGTCTTTCATCTTACTTTACCTCATTTTCCTTTGTCCATTGTTATCCCAGACCCAATTGATCAATGAAATTAGTTAAAATTACTTTTAGAATGATTAACATGACTAACTTGCTAAGTTTTGTGATTTTTGTCATTGTAATGCATTTTGACCGGAACTAGCTGCAGAATGCAGACATTCCGTAGCTAACCGGAAATTCTGCAGCTGTCTTCATGTTCAG
>JAXQQM020069449.1:0-11045 GCA_034641835.2 Pinus albicaulis
AAAATGTTGGCTCGAGGGGTCTTGACCTAGGTTCAGAGGTCAAGGTTTGCCAACAAACCCCTATACTACTGGCCCTTTTGGTAGTGACCTGCTTGTGCAGGTCAAAGTCTCACCCAAAGTAGTATGGGTGGGTGCTGGAACCAAGTTTCTGCACCCTGAGAAAGGATAGGTAAGGCAAGCAGAGCTGCACTAGGCCTTGAAATTCCTAGATTACCTTGTTCTGCGCAGGGTCAATTAGGTCTCTATTCGCATCCATGTGCGCTATATCTATAATTATATGATTTTATGACAGTATCACATCATTGCATAAACATAACAGAACAGATCCAGATAGATAAAATACACTTACACAGATCTTCGAAGCTTAAATACAGAAAATGCACAATGCAGTAATTACCAACAATTCACATAAAGAGTACTCACACATTCAGTTCTCTATCATCCTTTCTTATTCATTCATTCATCAATTCCTCCTTACAATTCCCTTCCTAGCCTGCGCACACAGCAGCAGGGTCCACACACAGCTGGACTTGGATCTCCGTGCACACAGCCAGCAGGAGTCCTTTCCCCAAAAATCCAAACATATAGCTTAAACCACAATTCACATCAATTTCTCTCCGTTTCTCTACCTTACAATACAAAATGTTCCTCTATTTATAATAATCTAGCCTAGAATTTCCTATGGTCCACAAACCGTGGTTTTTGGACCCCTGGTTTACCCTTTTACCCACTACAATGCTTTCGGGGCTTTGACCCACCCCAAAACCCCTGCGCTAGACTAAATATAATCAAAAGTATTCAAAATGGACCAGTTTCGTAGCTTGTAGGAGACCCTGTTCCAACAGTCCCCCAACACAATCTTGTGACTCATCCCGAGTCACTGCATGGGTGCGGCCGTATAGTCATTAGCCTGGTATGGATTGAGTCGACTACCATTGACAAAGCCAGGTAAGATGTCACAGCGCAAGGTAGCTAGCTGGACTGCTGCGCCATTCGTGATCTCCTTAACTGTGTAGGGACCAAGCTAGTGCTGCCGGAATTTCCCTGGATGTTTTGCAAATTGGCTATCGTATAAAAGGACGAGATCGCCTGCGACGAATGTCTTTTGGTGAATATGTCGATCATGCCAGGCTTTATCATGGGCCTTCTGAACCTGTTAATGAAAATAAGAAATAAATCGATCTTCCTCCAAAGTCAAGAGCTGTGCAAGACGCTCCTCCATGATATCTGGTTCCGCCATATTCATAAATGATGTGATGCGTAGGCTAGGAAAAATGTATTCTATGGGCATAATGGCCTCCTTGCCATAGACCATTTGGAAGGGGGTCCTGTCTGTCAGCTTCTTGCAGATCGTTCGGTAGGCCCACAGAATAGAGGGAATGCGAACATCCCAGTCACTACAATTGGCATTGCAAACCTTGGTTAATGCCTGTTCCAAAATTTTGTTAAAAGCTTCAACCGCCCCATTTTCCTGGGGATGGTATGGTGTACTCTTCACATGGTGGATCCGGAATTCCTCATTCAAGGCTTGAATCATTTGGTTAATGAAGTGCGTACCTCTGTCACTCATAGGATCTTTGGGCAGCCAAACCTGGTCAAAATTTGTTTAAAGATGAAGTGCGCCGCAGTATCCACAGTACAATCCTTCACTGCTTGTGCCTCATCCCATCGAGTGACGTAGTCAGTGGCGGTGATGATGTAGCGCGCACCTATTTTCTTGCCTGGCAGATTGATGGGTCCTATAAAATCAATGGCCCATTTTTCAAAAGCTTGTAAAGCCACTTAAGGCCGTAATGGCATCTCATCTCGACGCGAGGGCCGTCCTGTTCGCTCGCAGGTGTCGCATGATTTACAATACGTGTAATAATCCTGATGCAGGGTAGGCCACCATAACCCAGCCCTCAAAATATTTTGTGCCATTGCTCATCCTGCATAGTGGCCTCCTATGACACCTTCATGTGCTTCTGCCAAAATGGCAGACCGTTCATGTTCCAGGACATATCTGCGTAGTATTTCATCTGCGCCTAGCTTGTATAACTGACTGGTGATGATAGTAAAGTCCGTTGCCCGAGTAACCAACTCCTTCTTCTGCTCCACCGAATATTTTGCAGGGGCCACGCCTGTAGTGAGGAACTTAATGATATCAACAAAGTGTGTGTCAACTACCTTAATGGTGAACAGCTGTGCATCTGGTAAGCCCTCCTCCAAGCTAGTAGGTTCTTCCCATGTTTCGATGCGAGATATATGATCCGGGCCTGCATTCAACCTTCTGGGCTTGACGATGATCTCAAAATTATATTCCTGGAATAACAACAGCCAGCGAAAAATATTCCCCCCCAACACAGGCTTGTTGACCAGGTATTTCAAAGCTGAATGATCAGTGAAAATTTTAAGGTGTCCACCTAGTAGATAGTGCTGATATTTCTGTAACGTGTATACCATAGCCAACCCTTCGCGCTCAGTGGTAGAGTAGTTCCGTTCTACGCCCAAGAGTTTCCGACTTGCAAAGGCAACCAGGTGATCAGTATCTCCTTCTCTGGGTTGAGTTAGGACAACGCCCAAGGCGATGCCTGATGCATCCACATGTACATGAAATTTCTTCGATCAATCAAGAAATATTAGTATGGGTGCAGAGGTCATCTTCTCCTTGAGTAATTCAAAGCTCTTCTGACATTCATCATTCCAAAAAAAAGGAAACATATTTTTTAAGTAATTTTTCCATGGGTGCTGTGATCAGGGCGTACCCCTGAATGAATTTCCTGTAATAGCCCGTGTGTCCAAGAATAGAACGCAGCTATTTTTCTGTTGTTGGGACTGCAAGGTTTATAATTACGGCTACCTTCGCAGGATCAACCATCAATCCTTGCCGACAAACTATGTGTCTGAGCAAGATTCCAAATGGGACACAGAAGATGCACTTCCTAATATTCAAGGAAATCTGGTGCTTCTGGCACACATCAAACATTAATCGTAGGTTAGAGACATGCTCCTTTACTAGGCCAAAAACCGTCCAGTCGTCGAAATAAACCTCTAGGAACTTATGAATAAACTCCTTGAATACAACAACTACAACCCTTGAGAAAATAGTAGGTGCGTTCTTGAGACCGAAGGGCATAACTGTATACTGAAAGAACCCCCATTCGGTCGCGAATGTAGTCTTACTGCGATCTTCAAGTGCAATTCGGATCTGGTGGTACCCTAAGAACCCATCGATGAAGGAATAGGCCTCCTGCCCACCCACGCTGTCAAGGATTTCATCGGAAAAGGGCATAGGGAAGGGGTGATGGATGCAGGCATCATTCAACTTGCGTAGATCCACTCAGATACATATTCCCCCCTTTGTATTATTCTCCTGGATGACCATTGGACTTACCCAATCCGATTGTTCAACTGGTTCAATGATACCCGTGGCAAGCATTTTTTCCAGTTCTTCTTTGACCCTTTGCTTATATTTAGGATTCAATTAGTAAGGCTACTGCTTGACAGGGCACGCCTTAGGTTTCAGAGTGATGTGCATAATGCCTAGGTCGCTGGTGATTCCTTTGAGCTCAGAAAACTTTGTCGGAAATAAGTCCTGGTACTCAGTAAGTAACTCTGCAATTTTTCCAACAGTTCCTTCATCCTATAGTCCCCAATTTTAGCCAGCTTAGGGTGTTCTTCCATCCCAACATTAACTTCGTGCAATTTGAGAGGTTGCGTTACATCAATATTCTGCAGCGAGGGTCCAATAACAGTGCGTTCCCATTCATATTCCGAAACAGAGATGTTTCGTGGATTATCTTCTTCCTCGTCAATCGCCAAGCTCTGGTAGTTGGCTATGTCTTGCATATGTGCTTCCCATGTCAGGACTGCTGGTGTGGCATGGTGGTGAGACTTCTGAAATATAAACGCATCAATGTCCTGCAGAGCTTCGTCGAGCGTCTTCGTCCCCCCAATTAGTCCGAACGTTCCTATAAAGTCCTCTTTTAGTATTTCCCAGTGGCGGGTATGCTGGTGTAACTCTGCATCTAAGTACCAAGCGGCAGGGATAGGGCCCAAGGCATGAAAAAATAGATGGACCCATTCTTCTGTAGTCCGATCGGACCATTTGGTCGTCTAGGCACACAGATGTGCGCGAGGATCCCTGGGTCCGAGGAATGTCTTGGTGCGTACGTCAGCTGGAGGTGCAAACTGCAGGATCATCCTATCCTGACACATTTCCCAGTCTGAAAATGCTTTCTTGTGGGTATCCCACCATCGTACAGGTGCCCCACGCAAGCCAGATTAAGGGCCTAGAGTCGTCATTCTCTTGGCACCCTAGCTTCCAGTGTTCTTAGGAACTCCTGGACACTACCAAACCCATCAAAGTGGGGGAGATCTCTTACCTCCGAAGTAATCCAGTAGAGGGTTCTCGCGACCTGAGGGTATCGCAGTGCCGAAACATTGTGTAACCAGTTTTTCCAAATCTCTAACTCTCCATTAGGGTCAGAAAAGCATTCACTGTCCTTCTCCCAACAGAGTATTCTGTCTGTTGTGGGGTTAACTTGGTCTTCATCTGTAAGCTCTGAATTTCCATATGCATGGCTCCGAGCTGCTCTTGAATTTTATGTACTCCCCCCAACGTGTTGCCCTTGGGTGCGGCTTTGAGTTTCATGTCAGCTTCCAAGGATTTTTCCTGCGACTCGAAGGTCTGGTGGCCCATTAGTATACGTAAGTGAGGTAGCAACATAGCGATGAACCATTCTGTGTGTTGTTTGTCATCGTACTTGAACCCTCCTTCCCTGATCATTTTCTTTAATCGCAGATCGGCCTCCCACACTAACTCAGATGCACCTTGCTTGAAGTCTTTCACTTTTTCTACCAACTGAGAGTAGGATTTTGGCTTTCAAAACTGTTTTTTTATGGCATCCTTAATATCTTGAAGAGATGCGCTCCTGTTTTGAGATATGTACCGTAGATACCAGTCCAGAGCTCTTTCTTCGAAGGTCAGGGACAACTGTGCTCTCTTCATAGTATCGCTTACCACCCACTGTGCAGTCCATACCGAATCAGCCACAAACCAAAAACGTTCCATGTCCTCATTGGCCGCGCCTTTAAAGGTAGGTAATTTCAAGTGTACCACCATGTCTCCTCCTAGCGAGGTTTTGATTGAGGGCTTGTTCTCCCGTGAGTCTGACGTGGGGGTAACTGGCGGACCTTGCATAGTTGTTCTTCTCAGCAGGCTATGGGCAGAGTGATCCTTTTCTTGGTTGGTTCGATAGTACTTACCGCTCTGTGTTGTACTTTCATCCAGAGTAGCACTCATTCAATTCCATGTTAGATCTCTAGTATTCACTTGTCAGTACCCGATACCTTTCTCAAGATTCTCCCAATCCTGGCAACATAACCATTTCTTGGCTCGAGGGGTCCTGACCCAGGTTCGGAGCTCAAGGTTTTCCAACAAACCCCTATACTACTGGCCCTTTCGGCAGTGCCCTACTTGCACAAGTCAAAGTCTCACCCGAAGTAGTATGGGTGGGTGTTGGAACCAGGTTTCCGCACCATGAGAAAGGATAGGTAAGGCAAGTAGAGCTGTGCGAGGCCTTAAAATTCCTAGATTATCTTGTTTTGCACTGGGTCAATTAGGTCTTTATTCACATCCACGTGCACTAGATCTATAATTATATGCTTTTATGACAGTATCACAACATTGCATAAATAGAGCAGAACAGATCCAGATACAAAAAATATGCTTACACAGATATTTGCAGCTCAAATACAAAAAATGCACAATGCAGTAATTACCAACAATTCACACAAAGAGTACTCACATATTCAGTTCTCTATCAACCTTTCTTATTCATTCATTCATCAATTCCTCCTTACAATTCCCTTCCTAGCCTGTGCACACAGCAGCAGGGTCCGCACATAGCTGGACTTGGATCTCCACGCACATAGCAAGCAGGAGTCCTTTCCCCAAAAACACAAACAGATAGCTTAAACCACAATTCGCATCAATTGCTCTTCGTTTCTCTACCTTACAATACAAAATGTTCCTCTATTTATAATAATCTAGCCTAGAATTTCCTATGGTCCGAAAACCGTGGTTTTCGGACCCCTGGTTTACCCTTTTACCCATTACAATGCTTTCGGGGCTTTGACCCACCCCAAAACCCTGACGCTAGACTAAATCTAATCAAAATTATTCAAAATGGACCAGTTTCGCAACTTGTAGGAGACCTTGTTCCAACAAAAACCGAGACTGCCATAGAATATAACTTGGAGCCTGAGCTAAGAAATGTTTTTATAAAGATCCCCTTGTTACAAGACATTAGAGACATTCCTATTTATACTAGGATTATTAGGGATATTTTTATTAAAAAACCAAGAATGAAAAGGAATAATAATCATACCATCAAAGTAATTAGCCAAATGTCAAAAATGATATATGGACTACCACAGAAATACGCTGACCCATGGAACATAATGGCAACCACATAAATCAATGGAACTTTTCTTCCTAATACTCCAGTGGATCTGGGCGTAGCCATCAATGCAATGATTTTTTATACCATGACATTATTGCAATTAAAAGAAATAAGACCCACATCCATTGTGTTGGAATTAGAAGATAAGTCCATCGTTAAACATGTTGGGGTCCTAGAAGATGTGGTGGTAACAATAGCTTCCTGGGAATATCCAATTGATTTTATAATAATTTCTCCAAATAATACTAAACCTGGACACCTAATAGTTTTAGGTCAACCTTGGCTGGCCACTGTTAATGCTGTTAGTGGGTGCAGAAATGGGGAAATGACTATTTATAGTGGGTCACAAATCCAAAGATTGACTATATTTCCACCTGCCCAGTTAGCTGCTGAATTTCCTCTTTGGTTGGAAAATCCTTATGGGGAATAAGATTGCATTCTCCATTTTTTGACTATAGGACAATCAAGGGGGTTTCAAGCACAATAAGAAGAACACATTTTAAAACAATTATTATATGATATAAATTGTATAGAATATCCTATTTATTTGAGTGGCTATCAACATGTTTTGAATTTCAGGATACTTGTTACCCTGTTGTGTTTGCATCATTTACGGCACCCAACCTATAGAAATAAGTACTAGAGAAATGTTGTATGTTGGTACAAATTTAAGTACAGAACAAAGACAACAAGTAATAAACATGATCCAAAAATAGTTTGGGGAATTTTCCTGAGATTATCTCGATATGAAATGAATTCATACTGATACTTGCATACACCACATTTATACCAATGATGAAATTAGGCTTGTAAGACAACCACAAAGATGAATGAATCCAACCCTCAAAGAAATTTTCAAAGATGAATTGCAAAAAATTTTGAGTGTGAATTTTATTTATCCCATATCTGATAGTAAATGGATATCTCCCTTGGTCATGGTTCCCAAGAAAAATGGGAAGTGGAGGATTTGCATGGACTATAGGGAGTGGAACAAATCCACCTTGAGGGAATATTTTCATTTACCTTTCATTGACTAGGTACTTGACACTCTATCAGGGAAAAGGTATTTCTCCTTCTTGAATGGGTACAACGGTTACAACCAGATCCAAATAGCCCTAGAAGATCAAGAGAAGAATACTTTTACTTGTTCGTGGGGCACATACGCTTACATATTTCTTCCATTTGGATTATGTAATGCTCCATATACCTTCCAGAGGGACGCCTTAGCTATTTTTGCTGATATGATACATGAGTGTGTGGAAGTCTACATGGATGATTTCATAGTGTATGGAAATGAATTCTAGCAGGCTCTGGACAACTTGGAAAAAGTTTTGATTCGTTGTCAAGAAAATAATCTAGACCTCAGTAGTGTGAAGTGAAAAATGATGCAAACTGAGGAGATTGTTTTGGGTCACCATGTGTCACAAACAGGGATAAAAGTTGACCCTGCAAAAATTGAGGTAATTTCACACATATCAGTGCCAACATTGCAAAAAGAGGTAAGAATTTTTTGGGACATGCAGGGTATTATAGGAGATTTATTGAAAATTTTACTAAAATCGCTGCACCTATGTTTTGTTGGGGTTCCCATGTTTTGGCAAGGTTGGAAATACCAAAAGATGAGACAACATCAAACCACTTTCAGACCTTAGGATCTAGCCCTCCTGGGTCTAGAGAGGGATCTCTCTATATAAGTAAAGGTTTTATATCTTTGAAGCTCGAAGTTTAAGGTGTTAGGCTAGTTATAAGGCTCAGGGTTTGTTTGTTTGATTGTTTGTGTGGTTGCTGGTTATCAGGAAAAAGGGTTTAATGTAAGACTAGGATGAGCAAAGAGGATTCAAGGTAGAGGTGAATTATTCCAGGGAGCATTCAATACCATTGGGAAATGGAGTCAGGAAAGGATTTTCTTGCTAATCAATAGGCAGGCTTTCAATTGGGCTAGTCATCTAAAACATAGGATCTTCAAGAAGATAGTATGACATGGAATGGTAAGAGAGGAGAGGTCAACACAAATTCAGGGCAAAAAGTTAAAGACCAGCTGGTCGCACAAGGATCCTAGTGGACAGGGTTAACTCTAATCCCCAGTGTTCCCAAATCTTCCAACTAAATCCTTAACAAGAAACATCTAAGAACGGATTCATTTAACTCATACATCAGAGAGCAGGCAACAACATCCACTACATTGGTTAAATTATCTGAAATCAATTCTTAGATAACACATTCAGAAGAAAAACATTAATGGCAAGGAGAGCAGAAACATAGGGTACCTAACAAGGGTAAATCCTATGCCAATATTCTGATGCAAGCCAGTAGAAACGAAATGAAATGAATTAAACACAGAGATAGGAAAACATCATCGCTGCTTTAGATCAGGATCTAAAGAAATGTGCTTGTCATATTAAACAACAATACCAGTCAAGTAAAACATGCCAATAGCTAAATAATCAGTCTGAAATCATATTCCTCAACCTATCTTACAACTTTTACACAGAGACTGTGTCTCAAAAGAAACTACTTGCAGTTCTCTGATAACTGATCAACAACCTTTACAATAATCTCTCATGAGTTTTATAGCAGGAGATGATGCGAGGAGGTAGGTGCAATACTACATGAAGCATTAAACTCAGGAAAGAAAGAAGGCTTGAAGCCCATTCTGTTTTAACTCCTGTGTATTGATCTTTGGCATTCTTTGGAGGAAAAAAGGTCTTCGTCAGACTTTTATTTACTCCAGGTATGTCTCTGACGTACTTTGGCTGCAGGACTCTGTGGTAATATTGGTGAATAAACAAAAGATAAATGAATGACTGAGAAGTCTGCCATACCTATGAAACAAATGCTCTGGTAGCTTCGGACTGTTATCAGGGTGGAAATTTCTTTAGGGACATGGCGTATAATAAAAGCTGCATGGGTGCTCCGTCCTTCTTTAGGAAAAAACATTCTGCTGATGTAGAAACCCTGACACACTGATTTTTGTGCTATACCTTCTGCATGATCCATGGGTCTTCAATCTGATTCTTTACCTTTAAATCTCTGAACATAAGGCTTGTATATCTTCATTTGCATGCCTTAAGCTCTCTGCTGCTTAATTTAAATCTCTGACTGTGAAATTTGTGTGTTAATGGCGCCGAGACATTTTCACAAAGTAATACCCTAGTATTTTAATGCAAGTCATGTCGTAGGACCTCCTCGGGTTTTATTCATGATTTCTGCCTCTGCACACGGTCTTTTCCTGTGTTTTCTGTCACTATGACAGTGGGTGCAAATCATGGCGGCTTTCATCACCTCAAAACCTTGCAAAACAGAAAACTTGTTATGAAATCCATGAATGGGGGTAATGGATGCAGTGCAAATGATGAAAATGGTCGTGCGGTTGGTGAAATGGCGGAAAAATGCAGAGGAAAGATGGAGGGAAGCCTTGGTGAAGGTTGGCGGAGCGCAGAGGAAATTTAAATGAAAAACCTTAACAAAATCGACTTTTGAACAAATATATGCAATGGGATGGGCGGATGTACGGTGGATACACGTGGGGGTGACATGGTGGGACCGGGAGATGGCGGGGTGGTCAACGACGGGGCAATTAAATCTGGACCGTCCGATCTCGGCGGAGATCGACGGTGGAAAGCACGTCGGAGGGCGATAGACTGTGGGCCAGGGGTACGGTGACCATGGATTAAACCCCGCGCAACTTCGCGAAGCGACAACCGTTATATGAGGCACCCCAGATCGGACGGCTGATATGCATATCGCTCCGTATCCTGTGCCGAATGTTAATGCGCGATGAGCAAGCGATTTTGGAACAGTGCCACTGCCATGTGTCGCGCAATGAGTGGAATCGCTGGCTCATCGGAAAATACCGCCCACCTTCGAAAGGCGGTGCGATAGAAACCAGATGGTTTTTGAATAGTGCGCGGCGGGGACCACCGGGGTAGGTGCATTCTGGACCTTTGATCTGGCGGGTAAATGAACGGTCAAGATGCGATGATCGGCGGTGAACGGTTGAAACGACGGATGCTGTGAGGGTGGCGATCACCGTCCATTTCGTTTTGATCAACAGCTATAAACGCGCCCGATGAACATATGAGATAAGCGCTCGTTTGGGCTGGCGGGTGGTTCCAATGTCCGGGTCATGTGGAGGGAAAGGCCGAGGGGCTAAGCCGAAGGGGCTAGGACCCATATTATGGAGAAAAAAATATTTTTGGCTCGTTTTCAATGAAATTTAAAGCCAATCTGGGGTAACGATAGAGGAAAAAGGGTGTTTGGTTAAACCAAGGGGTGAATGCGTGGTTTAAAGGGGATGGGAATAATTTAGAAGATTTAGGGGAAATTTGGGGGTAAGGTAGGGGGACTTTGAAAAAAGGAAAAAAGGATGAAATGAATAATTCTACAGGGGTGAAAGGGGTAAATGAAGGCTTTAAGTAACACAATTTATCACAATCAGAGAGGCTTCTTGTATGGATACAACAGTGGGATTTTTATCAAGGGCAAAGACACAGGAGACTTCAAGGATGATGTGTCTCCAGGGGAGATGCATTCATTGAAGGCTCAGAAACAATTTAGCCCCTTACTTTGCTAGTCAAAAATTTACAGGGGGGCTAACAT